>JBAPLH010000399.1:0-49299 GCA_037897445.1 Ceriops zippeliana | reverse complement strand
TACTAGGAATGTTTTTCATGGCCAAATTACCTTCGAAATGAGAATTTTGCTTCGCATCCTAATGGACTATATTCGTTATATAAAAAAAAATGATCATATGGACCACACCCATCTATAACATTTAATCATTCAATTTAACAACAATAGAGAGTCCTTGATCTTGAAATTCAATCTTCTTATTGATATCAATTTGTGGAATTGAAAATTAGAGACAGCCTCTCATCATCATTTCTCATTAGCAATTGTCCTCTTTTGACTCCAAACACACTTTTTTGACACATTGATCATGAAATTAGCACATGTGGCTAAACAACGTAGTATATATTGATGAAATCAATCAAGTATATAAACAACATTACAACTCAAAATTTATTTAAATCCGTGAATCAAAGGAGTCATTCATCATGGTTTCCATTTCGTACAAATGTGAACTGGTTTAATTCTTAAATCAAGAGACATTATACTCAACACATGTCAATTAGGCTCCTCTTATTGTTACCAGGACTTTTTTCATGTAATAACCTTGAATTTAAATTTTCCTTCATCCTTAATGACTATATTCGTTATGAAAAAAATGCCAATGGACCATCTATAACATGAATTCATTCAATTTAACAACCAATGGAGTCCTTGATCTTGAAATTCATTTGTTATTGATATTAATTGTGGAATTAAAAATTAGAGACAGCCTCCCATCATTTCTCATTAGCAATGCACCTCTTTTGACTCCAAACACACTTTGTGACACATAGATCATGAATTAACACGTGTGGCTAAACAACCTAGTATATTGATTGAATCAAACAAGTATAAACACCATTACAACTCCCAATCTATTTAAATCCGTCAATCAAGGGAGTCATTCATTATGGTTTGTATACCGTACAAATGTGAACTGGTTTAATTCTTAAATCACGAGACATTATAATCACCTCATGTCAATTAGGCTCCTCTTATTGTTACCAGGACTTTTTTCATGTAATAACCTTGAATTTAAATTTTTCTTCATCCTTAATGACTATATTTGTTATGAAAAAAATGCCCATTGACCATCTATAACATGAATTCATTCAATTTAACAACCAATGGAGTCCTTGATCGTGAAATTCATTTCTTATTGATATTAAATGTGGAATTAAAAATTAGAGACGGCCTCCCATCATTTCTCATTAGCAATGCTCCTCTTTTGACTCCAAACACACTTTTTGAAATATTGATCATGAAAATAACACATGTGGCAAAACAACCTAGTATATTGATTGAATCAAACAAGTATAAACACCATTACAGCTCCCAATCTATTTAAATCCGTCAATCAAGGGAGTCATTCATTATGGTTTGTATTCCGTACAAATGTGAACTGGTTTAATTCTTAAGTCACGAGACATTCTAATCACCTCATGTGAATTAGGCTCCTCTCTATTGTTACTAGGACTTTTTTCATGCAATAACCTTGAAATTAAATTTTGCTTCATCCTTAATCACTATATTCTTTATGAAAAAAAATGCCCATGTCATCTATATCATGAATTCATTCAATTTAACAACCAATGTAGTGCTTGATGTTGAAATTTATTTTTTTATTGATATTAATTATTCAATTCAAAATTAGAGAGTGCCTCAAATGATTTCACATTAGCAATGCTCCTCTTTTGACTCCAAACACACTTTTTTGACACATTGATCATATAAAATTAACACATGTAGCTAAACAACCTCTTATATTGATTGAATCAAACAAGTATAAAAACCATAAAAAACTCTAAATCCCATTTAAATCCATCAGGCAAAGGAGTCATTCATCATGGTTTGCATTCTGTACAAATATGAACTAATTTAATTCTTAAATCACGAGACATTCTAATCGCCTCATGTGAATTAGGCTCCTCTTATTGTTACCAGGACTTTTTTTTCATGCAATAACCTTGAAAATTAAATTTTGCTTCATCCTTAATGACTATATTCGTGATGAAAAAAAATGCCCATGGGACCATCTATAACATGAATTCATTCAATTTAACAACCAATGGAGTCCTTATGTTGAAATTCATTTTTTATTGATTTTAATTGTTCAATTCAAAATTAGAGAGTGCCTCAAATGATTTCACATTAGCAATGCTCCTCTTTTGACTCCAAACACACTTTTTTTGACACATTGATCATAAAAATTAACACATGTAGCTAAACAACCTATTATATTGATTGAATCAAACAAGTATAAAAACCTTTAAAACTCTAAATCCATTTAAATCTGTCAGTCAAAGGAGTCATTCATCATGGTTTGCATTGTGTACAAATGTGAACTGGTTTAGTTCTTAAATCACGAGACATTCTAATCGCTTCATGTGAATTAGGCCTCCTTTTATTGTTTACTAGGACTTTCTTCATGCAATAACCTTCAAAATGAAATTTTTGCTTCATCCTTAATGACTATATTCGTTATGAAAAAAATGCCCATGGACGATCGATATAACATGAAATTCATTCAATTTGACAACGAATGGAGTCCTTGATCTTGAAATTCATTTCCTTATTGATATTAATTTGTGGAATTAAAAAATAAAGAACAGGCTCTCATCATTTCTCATTAGCAATTGTCCTCTATTGACTCCAAACTCACTTTTTGACACATTGATTATGAAATTAGCACATGTGGCTAATCAACCTAGTATTATTGATTGAATCAAACAAGTATAAACACACCATTACAGCTCTCAATATATTTAAATAGGTCAATCAAGGGAGTCATTCATTATGGTTTGCATTCTGTACAAATGTGAAGTGATTTAATTCTTAAATGACGAGACATTCTAATCGCCCCATGTGAATCTCTTATTGTTACCAGGACTTTTTTCATGCAATAACCTTTAAATTAAAATTTTGCTTCATCCTTAATGACTATATTCGTTTATGAAGAAAATGCCCATGGGACCATCTATAACATGAATTCATTCAATTTTAACAACCAATGGAGTCCTTCATGTTGAAATTCATTTTTTATTGATTTTAATTGTTCAAAATTCAAAATTAGAGAGAGTGCCTCAAATGATTTCACATTAGCAATGCTCCCCTTTTGACTCCAAACACACTTTTTGTTGACACATTGATCATAAAATTAACACATGTAGCTAAACAAACCTATTATATTGATTGAATCAAACAAGTATAAAAACCATTAAAAACACTAAATCCATTTAAAAACTCCGTCAGTCAAAGGAGTCATCATCATGGTTTGCATTGTGTGCAAATGTGAACTGATTTAATTCTTAAATCACGAGATATTCTAATCTCCTCATGTGAATTAGGCTCCTCTTATTGTTACCAGGACTTTTTTCATGCAATAACCTTGAAATTAAATTTTGCTTCATCCTTAATGACTATATTCGTTATGAAAAGAATGCCCATGGACCATCTACAACATGAATTCATTCAATTTAACAATCAATGGAGTCCTTGATGTTGAAATTCATTTTTTATTGATATTAATTGTTCAATTCAAAATTAGAGAGTGCCTCAATTGATTTCACATTAGCAATGCTCCTCTTTTGACTCCAAACACACTTTTTGACACATTGATCATAAAATTAACACATGTAGCTAAACAACCTATTATATTGATTGAATCAAACAAGTATAAAAACCATTAAAACTCTAAAACCATTTAAATCTGTCAATCAAAGGAGTCATTCATCATGGTTTGCATTGTGTACAAATGTGAACTGATTTAATTCTTAAATCACGAGACTTTCTAATCACCTCATGTGAATTAGGCTCCTCTTATTGTTACCAGGACTTTTTTTCATGCAATAAACCTTCAAATTAAATTTTGCTTCATCCTTAATGACTACATTTGTTATGAAAAAAAATGCCCATGGACCATCTATAATATGAATTCATTCAATTTAATAACCAATGGATTCCTTGATGTTGAAATTGATTTTTTCTTGATATTAATTGTTCAATGAAAATTAGAGAGTGCCTCAAATGATTTCACATTAGCAATGCTCCTCTTTTGACTCCAAACACACTTTTTGACACATTGATCATAAAATTAACACATGTAGCTAAACAACCTATTATATTGATTGAATCAAACAAGTAAAAAAACCATTAAAACACTAAATCCATTTAAATCCGTCAGTCAAAGGAGTCATCATCATGGTTTGCATTGTGTGTAAATGTGAACTGATTTAATTCTTAAATCATGAGACATTCTAATCTCCTCATGTGAATTAGGCTCGTCTTATTGTTACCAGGACTTTTTTCATGCAATAACCTTGAAATTAAATTTTGCTTCATCCTTAATGACTATATTCATTATGAAAAGAATGCCCATGGACCATCTACAACATGAATTCATTCAATTTAACAATCAATGGAGTCCTTGATGTTGAAATTTATTTTTTATTGATATTAATTGTTTAATTCAAAATTAGAGAGTGTCTCAATTGATTTCACATTAGCAATGCTCCTCTTTTCACTCCAAACACACTTTTTGACTCATTGATCATAAAATTAACACATGTAGCTAAACAACCTCTCATATTGATTGAATCAAACAAGTATAAAAACCTTTACAACCCTAAAATCCATTTAAATCCGTCAGTCAAAGGAGTCAATCATCATGATTTGCATTCTGTACAAATGTGAACTGGTTTAATTCTTAAATCACGAGACATTTTAATCGCATCATGTGAATTAGGCTCCTCTTATTGTTATCAGGACTTTTTTCATGCAATAAGCTTGAAATGAAATTTTGCTTCGTCCTTAATGACTACATTCGTTATGAAAAAATGCCCATCGATGATCTATAACATTAATTCATTCAATTTTACAACCAATGGAGTCCTCTATCTTGAAATTCATTTCTTATTGATATTAATTGTGGAGTTAAAAATTAAAGACAGCCTCCCATCATTTCTCATTAGCAATGCTCCTCTTTTGACTCGAAACACACTTTTTGACACATTGATCATGAAAGTAACACATGTGGCTAAACAACCTCGTATATTGATTGAATCAAACAAGTATAAACACCATTACAGCTCTCAATCTATCTAAATCCGTCAATCAAGGGAGTCATTCATCATGGTTTGCATTCCGTACAAATGTGAACTCGTTTGATGCTTAAATCACGACACATTCTAACCACCTCATGTGAATTAGGTTCCTCTTATTTTTACCAGGAATTTTAAATGCAATAACCTTGAAATTAAATTTTGCTTCATCCTTAATGACTATATTCGTTATGAAAAAAATGCCCATGGACCATCTATAATATGAATTCATTCAATTTAACAACCAATCGAGTCCTTGATGTTGAAATTCATTTTTTATTGATTTTAATTGTTCAATTCAAAATTAGAGAGTGCCTCAAATGATTTCACATTAGCAATGCTCCCTTTTTGACTCCAAAACACACTTTTTGACACATTGATCATAAAATTAACACATGTAGCTAAACAACCTATTATATTGATTGAATCAAACAAGTATAAAAACCATTAAAACACTAAAACCATTTAAATCTGTCAATCAAAGGAGTCATCATCATGGTTTGCATTGTGTGCAAATGTGAACTGATTTAATTCTTAAATCACGAGACATTCTAATCTCCTCATCTGAATTAGGCTCCTCTTATTGTTACCAGGACTTTTTTCATGCAATAACCTTGAAATTAAATTTTGCTTCATCCTTAATGACTATATTCGTTATGAAAAAAGTGCCCATGGACCATCTATAATATGAATTCAATCAAAGGAGTCGTTCATCATGGTTTGCATTCCGTACAAATGTGAACTCATTTAATGCTTAAATCACGAGACATTCTAATCACCTCATGTGAATTAGGTTCCTCTTATTTTTACCAGGAATTTTTTATGCAATAACCTTGAAATTAAATTTTGCTTCATCCTTAATGACTATATTCATTATGAAAAGAATGCCCATGGACCATCTACAACATGAATTCATTCAATTTAACAATCAATGGAGTCCTTGATGTTGAAATTTATTTTTTATTGATATTAATTGTTTAATTCAAAATTAGAGAGTGTCTCAATTGATTTCACATTAGCAATGCTCCTCTTTTCACTCCAAACACACTTTTTGACTCATTGATCATAAAATTAACACATGTAGCTAAACAACCTCTCATATTGATTGAATCAAACAAGTATAAAAACCTTTACAACCCTAAATCCATTTAAATCCGTCAGTCAAAGGAGTCAATCATCATGATTTGCATTCTGTACAAATGTGAACTGGTTTAATTCTTAAATCACGAGACATTTTAATCGCATCATGTGAATTAGGCTCCTCTTATTGTTATCAGGACTTTTTTCATGCAATAAGCTTGAAATGAAATTTTGCTTCGTCCTTAATGACTACATTCGTTATGAAAAAATGCCCATCGATGATCTATAACATTAATTCATTCAATTTTACAACCAATGGAGTCCTCTATCTTGAAATTCATTTCTTATTGATATTAATTGTGGAGTTAAAAATTAAAGACAGCCTCCCATCATTTCTCATTAGCAATGCTCCTCTTTTGACTCGAAACACACTTTTTGACACATTGATCATGAAAGTAACACATGTGGCTAAACAACCTCGTATATTGATTTAATCAAACAAGTATAAACACCATTACAGCTCTCAATCTATCTAAATCCGTCAATCAAGGGAGTCATTCATCATGGTTTGCATTCCGTACAAATGTGAACTCGTTTGATGCTTAAATCACGACACATTCTAACCACCTCATGTGAATTAGGTTCCTCTTATTTTTACCAGGAATTTTAAATGCAATAACCTTGAAATTAAATTTTGCTTCATCCTTAATGACTATATTCGTTATGAAAAAAATGCCCATGGACCATCTATAATATGAATTCATTCAATTTAACAACCAATCGAGTCCTTGATGTTGAAATTCATTTTTTATTGATTTTAATTGTTCAATTCAAAATTAGAGAGTTGCCTCAAATGATTTCACATTAGCAATGCTCCCCTTTTGACTCCAAACACACTTTTTGACACATTGATCATAAAATTAACACATGTAGCTAAACAACCTATTATATTGATTGAATCAAACAAGTATAAAAACCATTAAAACACTAAAACCATTTAAATCTGTCAGTCAAAGGAGTCATCATCATGGTTTGCATTGTGTGCATATGTGAACTGATTTAATTCTTAAATCACGAGACATTCTAATCTCCTCATCTGAATTAGGCTCCTATTATTGTTACCAGGACTTTTTTCATGCAATAACCTTGAAATTAAAATTTTGCTTCATCCTTAATGACTATATTCGTTATGAAAAAAATGCCCATGGACCATCTATAATATGAATTCAATCAAAGGAGTCGTTCATCATGGTTTGCATTCCGTACAAATGTGAACTCGTTTAATGCTTAAATCACGAGACATTCTAATCACCTCATGTGAATTAGGTTCCTCTTATTTTTACTAGGAATTTTTTATGCAATAACCTTGAAATTAAATTTTGCTTCATCCTTAATGACAATATTCATTATGAAAAAAAATGCCCATGGACCATCTATAGTATGAATTCATTCAATTTAACAACCAATGGAGTCCTTGATGTTGAAATTCATTTTTTGTTGATATTAATTGTTCAATTCAAAATTAGAGAGTGCCTCAATTGATTTCACATTAGCAATGCTCCTCTTTTGACTCCAAACACACTTTTTGACACATTGATCATAAAATTAACACATGTAGCTAAACAACCTATTATATTGATTGAATCAAACAAGTATAAAAACCATCAAAACACTAAATCCATTTAAATCCGTCAGTCAAAGGAGTCATCATCATGGTTTGCATTGTGTGCAAATGTGAACTGATTTAATTCTTCAATCACGAGACATTCTAATCTCCTCATGTGAATTAGGCTCCTCTTATTGTTACCAGAACTTTTTTCATGCAATAACCTTGAAATTAAATTTTGCTTCATCCTTAATGACTATATTCGTTATGAAAAAATGCCAATGGACAATCTATAACATGAATTCATTCAATTTAACAACCATTGGAGTCCTTGATCTTGAAATTCATTTCTTATTGATATTAATTGTGGAATTAAAAATTAAAGGCAGCCTCCCATCATTTCTCATTAGCAATGCTCCTCTTTTGACTCCAAACACACATTTCGACACATTGATCATGAAAGTAACACATGTGGCTAAACAACCTAGTATATTGATTGAATCAAACAAGTATAAACACCATTACAGCTCTCAATCTATTTAAATCCGTCAATCAAGGGAGTCATTCATCATGGTATGCATTCCGTACAAATGTGAACTGGTTTAATGCTTAAATCACGAGACATTCTAATCAGCTCAAGTGAATTAGGTTCCTCTTATTTTTACCAAGAATTTTTTATGCAATAACCTTGAAATTAAATTTTGCTTCATCCTTAATGACTATATTCGTTATGAAAAAAATGCCCATGGACCATCTATAACATGAATTCATTCAATTTAACAACCAATGGAGTCCTTGATGTTGAAATTCATTTTTTGTTGATTTTAATTGTTCGCTTCAAAATTAGAGAGTTCCTCAAATGATTTCACATCAGCAATGCTCCTCTTTTGACTGCAAACACACTTTTTGACACATTGATCATAAAATTAACACATGTAGCTAAACAACCTATTATATTGATTGAATCAAACAAGTATAAAACCCATTAAAACTCTGAATCCATTTAAATCCGTCAGTCAAGGGAGTCATCATCATGGTTTGCGTTCCGTACAAATGTGAACTGGTTTAATGCTTAAACCACGAGACATTCTAATCACCTCATTTGAATTAGGTTCCTCTTATTTTTACCAGGAATTTTTTATGCAATAACCTTGAAATTAAATTTTGCTTCATCCTTAATGACTATATTCGTTATGAAAAAAATGCCCATGGACCATCTATAACATGAATTCATTCAATTTAACAACCAATGGAGCCCTTCATGTTGAAATTCATTTTTTATTGATATTAATTGTTCAATTCAAAATTAGAGAGTGCCTCAATTGATTTCACATTAGCAATGCTCCTCTTTTGACTCCAAACACACTTTTTGACACATTGATCATAAAATTAACACATGTAGCTAAACAACCTCTGATATTGATTGAATCAGACAAGTATAAAAACCTTTACAACTCTAAATCCATTTAAATCCGTCAGTCAAAGGAGTTATTCGTATGATTTGCATTCTGTACAAATGTGAACTGGTTTAATTCTTAAATCATGAGACATTCTAATCGCCTCATGTGAATTAGGCTCCTCTTATTGTTACCAGGACTTTTTTCATGCAATAACCGTGAAATGAAATTTTGCTTCATCCTTAATGACTATATTCGTTATGAAAAAATGCCAATGGACAATCTATAACATGAATTCATTCAATTTAACAACCATTGGAGTCCTTGATCTTGAAATTCATTTCTTATTGATATTAATTGTGGAATTAAAAATTAAAGGCAGCCTCCCATCATTTCTCATTAGCAATGCTCCTCTTTTGACTCCAAACACACTTTTTGTCATATTGATCATGAAAGTAACACATGTGGCTAAACAACCTAGTATATTGATTGAATCAAACAAGTATAAACACCATTACAACTCTAAATCTATTTAAATCTGTCAATCAAAGGAGTCATTCATCATGGTTGGCATTCCGTACAAATGTGAACTGGTTTAATGCTTAAACCACGAGACATTCTAATCACCTCATTTGAATTAGATTCCTCTTATTTTTACCAGGAATTTTTTATGCAATAACCTTGAAATTAAATTTTGCTTGATCCTTAATGACTATATTCGTTATGAAAAAAATGCCCATGGACCATGTATAACATGAATTCATTCAATTTTACAACCAATGGAGCCCTTCATGTTGAAATTCATTTTTTATTGATATTAATTGTTCAATTCAAAATTAGAGAGTGCCTCAATTGATTTCACATTAGCAATGCTCCTCTTTTCACTCCAAACACACTTTTTGACCCATTGATCATAAAATTAACACATGTAGCTAAACAACCTCTCATATTGATTGAATCAACCAAGTATAAAAACCTTTACAACTCTAAATCCATTTAAATCCGTCAGTCAAAGGAGTCATTCTTCATGATTTGCATTATGTACAAATATGAACTGGTTTAATTCTTAAATCACGAGATATGCTAATCGCCTCATGTGAATTAGTCTCCTCTTATTGTTACCAGGACTTTTTTCATACAATAACCGTGAAATGAAATTTTGCTTCATCCTTAATGACTATATTCGTTATGAAAAAATGCCAATGGACAATCTATAACATGACTTCATTCAATTTAACAACCAATGGAGTCCTTTATCTTGAAATTCATTTCTTATTGATATTAATTGTGGAATTAAAAATTAAAGGCAGCCTCCCATCATTTCTCATTAGCAATGCTCCTCTTTTGACTCCAAAGACACTTTTTGACACATTGATCATGAAAGTAACACATGTGGCTAAACAACCTAGTATATTGATTGAATTAAACAAGTATAAACACCATAACAGCTCTCAATCTATTTAAATTTGTCAATCAAGGGAATCATTCATTAAGGTTTGCATTCCGTACAAGTGTAAACTGGTTTAATTCTTAAATCACGAGACATTCTAATCACCTCATGTGAATTAGGCTCCTCTTATTGTTACTAGGACTTTTTTCATGCAATAACCTTGAAATTAAATTTTGCTTCATCCTTAATGCCTATATTCTTTATGAAAAAAATGCCCATGGACCATCTATAACATGAATTCATTCAATTTAAAAACCAATGGAGTCCTTGATGTTGAAATTCATTTTTTATTGATATTAATTGCTCAATTCAAAATTAGAGAGTGTCTCAAATGATTTCACATTAGCAATGCTCATCTTTTCACTCCAAACACACTTTTTGACACATTGATCATAAAATTAACACATGTAGCTATACAACCTATTATATTGATTGAATCAAACAAGTATAAAAACCATTAAAACTCTAAATCCATTTAAATCCGTCAGTCAAAGGAGTCATTCATCATGGTTTGCATTCTGTGCAAATGTGAACTGATTTAATTCTTAAATCACGAGACATTCTAATCTCCTCATGTGAATTAGGCTCCTCTTATTGTTACCAGGACTTTTTTCATGCAATAACCTTGAAAATAAATTTTGCTTCATCCTTAATGACTATATTCGTTATGAAAAAAATGCCCATGGACCATCTATAACATGAATTCATTCAATTTAACAACCAATGGAGTCCTTGATCTTGAAATTCATTTCTTATTGATATTAATTGTGGAATTGAAAAGTAGAGACAGCCTCTGATCATTTCTCATTAGCAATTGTTCTCTTTTGACTCCAAACACACTTTTTGACACATTGATCATAAAATTAACACATGTAGCTAAATAACCTATTATATTGATTGAATCAAACAAGTATAAAAACCATTAAAACTCTAGATCCATATAAATCCGTCAGTCAAAGGAGTCATTCATCATGGTTTGCATTCTCTACAAATGTGAACTGATTTAATTCTTAAATCACGAGACGTTCTAATCGCCTAATGTGAATTAGGGTCTCCATATTGTTACCAGGACTTTTTTCGTGCAATAACCTTGAAATTAAATTTTGCTTCATCCTTAATGACTATATTCGATATGAAAAAAATGCCCATGGACCATATATAACATGAATTCATTTAATTTAACAACCAATGGAGTCCTTGATCTTGAAATTCATTTCCTATTGATATTAATTGTGGAATTGAAAATTAGAGACAGCCTCTCATCATTTCTCATTAGCAATTGTCCTGTTTTGACTCCAAACACACTTTTTGACACATTGATCATGAAATTAGCACATGTGGCTAAACAACCTAGTATATTGATTAAATCACTCAAGTATAAACACCAATACAGCTCCCAATCTATTTAAATTCGTCAATCAAGGGAGTCATTCATTATGGTTTGTATTCCGTACAAATGTGAACTAGTTTAATTCTTAAATAATGAGACATTCTAACCACCTCATGTGAATTAGGCTCCACTTATTGTTACTAGGACTCTTTTCATGCAATCACCTTGAAATTAAATTTTGCTTCATCCTTAATGACTATATTCTTTACGAAAAAAAAGTGCATGGACCATCTATAACATGAATTCATTCAATTTAACAACCAATGGTGTCCTTGATTTTGAAATTCATTTTTTATTGATATTAATTGTTCAATTCAAAATTAGAGAGTGCCTTAAATGATTTCACATTAGCAATGCTCCTCTTTTGACTCCAAACACACTTTTTGACACATTGATCATAAAATTAACACATGTAGCTAAACAACCTATTATATTGAGTGACTCAAACAAGTATAAAAACCATTAAAACTCTCAATCCATTTAAATCCGTCAGTCAAAGGAGTCATTCATCATGGTTTGCATTCTGTAAACTGTGAACTGATTTAATTCTTAAATCACAGGACATTCTAATTGCCTCATGTGAATTAGGCTCCTCTTATTGTTACCAGGACTTTTTTCATGCAATAACCTTGAAATTAAATTTTGCTTCATCCTTGATGACTATATTCGTTATGAAAAAAATGCACATGGACCATCTATAATATGAATTCAATCAAAGGAGTCATTCATCATGGTTTGCATTCCGTACAAATGTGAACTCGTTTGATGCTTAAATCACGAGACATTCTAATCACCTCATGTGAATTAGGTTCCTCTTATTTTTACCAGGAATTTTTTATGCAATAACCTTGAAATTAAATTTTGCTTCATCCTTAATGACAATATTCATTATGAAAAAAATGCCCATGGACCATCTATAGTATGAATTCATTCAATTTAACAACCAATGGAGTGCTTGATGTTGAAATTCATTTTTTGTTGATATTAATTGTTCAATTCAAAATTAGAGAGTGCCTCAATTGATTTCACATTAGCAATGCTCCTCTTTTGACTCCAAAAACACTTTTTGACACATTGATCATAAAATTAACACATGTAGCTAAACAACCTATTATATTGATTGAATCAAACAAGTATAAAAACCATTAAAACACTAAATCCATTTAAATCCGCCAGTCAAAGGAGTCATCATCATGGTTTGCATTGTGTGCAAATGTGAACTGATTTAATTCTTCAATCACGAGACATTCTAATCTCCTCATGTGAAGTAGGCTCCTCTTATTGTTACCAGGACTTTTTTCATGCAATAACCTTGAAATTAAATTTTGCGTCATTCTTAATGACAATATTCGTTATGAAAAAAATGCCCATGGACCATCTACAACATGAATTCATTCAATTTAACAACCAATGGAGTCCTTGATGTGGAAATTCATTTTTTATTGATATTAATTGTTCAATTCAAAATTAGAGAGTGCCTCAATTGATTTCACATTAGCAATGCTCCTCTTTTCACTCCAAACACACTTTTTGACACATTGATCATAAAATTAACACATGTAGCTAAACAATCTCTCATATTGATTGAATCAGACAAGTATAAAAACCTTTACAACTCTAAATCCATTTAAATCCGTCAGTCAAAGGAGTCATTCGTCATGATTTGCATTCTGTACAAATGTGAACTGCTTTAATTCTTAAATCACGAGACATTCTAATCGCCTCATGTGAATTAGGCTCCTCTTATTGTTACCAGGACTTTTTTCATGCAATAATCGTGAAATGAAATTTTGCTTCATCCTTAATGACTATATTCGTTATGAAAAAATGCCAATGGACAATCTATAACATGAATTCATTCAATTTAACAACCAATGGAGTCCTTGATCTTGAAATTCATTTCTTATTGATATTAATTGTGGAATTAAAAATTAAAGGCAGCCTCCCATCATTTCTCATTAGCAATGCTCCTCTTTTGACTCCAAACACACCTTTTGTCATATTGATCATGAAAGTAACACATGTGGCTAAACAACCTAGTATATTGATTGAATCAAACAAGTATAAACACCATTACAACTCTAAATCTATTTAAATCTGTCAATCAAAGGAGTCATTCATCATGGTTGGCATTCCGTACAAATGTGAACTGGTTTAATGCTTAAACCACGAGACATTCTAATCACCTCATTTGAATTGGGTTCCTCTTATTTTTACCAGGAATTTTTTATGCAATAACCTTGAAATTAAATTTTGCTTCATCCTTAATGACTATATTCGTTATGAAAAAAATGCCCATGGACCATGTATAACATGAATTCATTCAATTTCACAACCAATGGAGCCCTTCATGTTGAAATTCATTTTTTATTGATATTAATTGTTCAATTCAAAATTAGAGAGTGCCTCAATTGATTTCACATTAGCAATGCTCCTCTTTTCACTCCAAACACACGTTTTGACACATTGATCATAAAATTAACACATGTAGCTAAACAACCTCTCATATTGATTGAATGAAACAAGTATAAAAACCTTTACAACTCTAAATCCATTTAAATCCGTCAGTCAAAGGAGTCATTCGTCATGATTTGCATTATGTACAAATATGAACTGGTTTAATTCTTAAATCACGAGATATGCTATTCGCCTCATGTGAATTAGGCTCCTCTTATTGTTACCAAGACTTTTTTCATGCAATAACCGTGAAATGAAATTTTGCTTCATCCTTAATGACTATATTCGATATGAAAAAAATGCCCATGGACCATCTATAACATGAATTCATTCAATTTAACAACCAATGGAGTCCTTGATCTTGAAATTCATTTTTTGTTGATATTAATTGTTCGCTTCAAAATTAGAGAGTTCCTCAAATGATTTCACATCAGCAATGCTCCTCTTTTGACTGCAAACACACTTTTTGACACATTGATCATAAAATTAACACATGTAGCTAAACAACCTATTATATTGATTGAATCAAACAAGTATAAAACCCATCAAAACTCTAAATCCATTTAAATCCGTCAGTCAAGGGAGTCATCATCATGGTTTGCATTGTGTGCAAATGTGAACTGATTTAATTCTTAAATCACAAGACATTCTAATCTCCTCATGTGAATTAGGCTCCTCTTATTGTTACCAGGACTTTTTTCATGCAATAACCTTGAAATTAAAATTTGCTTCATTCTTAAAGACAATATTCGTTATGAAAAAAATGCCCATGGACCATCTACAACATGAATTCATTCAATTTAGCAACCAATGGAGTCCTTGATGTGGAAATTCATTTTTTATTGATATTAATTGTTCAATTCAAAATTAGAGAGTGCCTCAATTGATTTCACATTAGCAATGCTCCTCTTTTCACTCCAAACACACTTTTTGACACATTGATCATAAAATTAACACATGTAGCTAAACAATCTCTCATATTGATTGAATCAGACAAGTATAAAAACCTTTACAACTCTAAATCCATTTAAATCCGTCAGTCAAAGGAGTCATTCGTCATGATTTGCATTCTGTACAAATGTGAACTGCTTTAATTCTTAAATCACGAGACATTCTAATCGCCTCATGTGAATTAGGCTCCTCTTATTGTTACCAGGACTTTTTTCATGCAATAACCGTGAAATGAAATTTTGCTTCATCCTTAATGACTATATTCGTTATGAAAAAATGCCAATGGACAATCTATAACATGAATTCATTCAATTTAACAACCAATGGAGTCCTTGATCTTGAAATTCATTTCTTATTGATATTAATTGTGGAATTAAAAATTAAAGGCAGCCTCCCATCATTTCTCATTAGCAATGCTCCTCTTTTGACTCCAAACACACCTTTTGTCATATTGATCATGAAAGTAACACATGTGGCTAAACAACCTAGTATATTGATTGAATCAAACAAGTATAAACACCATTACAACTCTAAATCTATTTAAATCTGTCAATCAAAGGAGTCATTCATCATGGTTGGCATTCTGTACAAATGTGAACTGGTTTAATGCTTAAACCACGAGACATTCTAATCACCTCATTTGAATTGGGTTCCTCTTATTTTTACCAGGAATTTTTTATGCAATAACCTTGAAATTAAATTTTGCTTCATCCTTAATGACTATATTCGTTATGAAAAAAATGCCCATGGACCATGTATAACATGAATTCATTCAATTTCACAACCAATGGAGCCCTTCATGTTGAAATTCATTTTTTATTGATATTAATTGTTCAATTCAAAATTAGAGAGTGCCTCAATTGATTTCACATTAGCAATGCTCCTCTTTTCACTCCAAACACACGTTTTGACACATTGATCATAAAATTAACACATGTAGCTAAACAACCTCTCATATTGATTGAATGAAACAAGTATAAAAACCTTTACAACTCTAAATCCATTTAAATCCGTCAGTCAAAGGAGTCATTCGTCATGATTTGCATTATGTACAAATATGAACTGGTTTAATTCTTAAATCACGAGATATGCTATTCGCCTCATGTGAATTAGGCTACTCTTATTGTTACCAAGACTTTTTTCATGCAATAACCGTGAAATGAAATTTTGCTTCATCCTTAATGACTATATTCGATATGAAAAAAATGCCCATGGACCATCTATAACATGAATTCATTCAATTTAACAACCAATGGAGTCCTTGATCTTGAAATTCATTTTTTGTTGATATTAATTGTTCGCTTCAAAATTAGAGAGTTCCTCAAATGATTTCACATCAGCAATGCTCCTCTTTTGACTGCAAACACACTTTTTGACACATTGATCATAAAATTAACACATGTAGCTAAACAACCTATTATATTGATTGAATCAAACAAGTATAAAACCCATCAAAACTCTAAATCCATTTAAATCCGTCAGTCAAGGGAGTCATCATCATGGTTTGCATTGTGTGCAAATGTGAACTGATTTAATTCTTAAATCACAAGACATTCTAATCTCCTTATGTGAATTAGGCTCCTCTTATTGTTACCAGGACTTTTTTCATGCAATAACCTTGAAATTAAATTTTGCTTCATTCTTAAAGACAATATTCGTTATGAAAAAAATGCCCATGGACCATCTACAACATGAATTCATTCAATTTAGCAACCAATGGAGTCCTTGATGTGGAAATTCATTTTTTATTGATATTAATTGTTCAATTCAAAATTAGAGAGTGCCTCAATTGATTTCACATTAGCAATGCTCCTCTTTTCACTCCAAACACACTTTTTGACACATTGATCATAAAACTAACACATGTAGCTAAACAATCTCTCATATTGATTGAATCAGACAAGTATAAAAACCTTTACAACTCTAAATCCATTTAAATCCGTCAGTCAAAGGAGTCATTCGTCATGATTTGCATTCTGTACAAATGTGAACTGGTTTAATTCTTAAATCACGAGACATTCTAACCGCCTCATGTGAATTAGGCTCCTCTTATTGTTACCAGGACTTTTTTCATGCAATAACCGTGAAATGAAATTTTGCTTCATCCTTAATGACTATATTCTTTATGAAAAAATGCCAATGGACAATCTATAACATGAATTCATTCAATTTAACAACCAATGGAGTCCTTGATCTTGAAATTCATTTCTTATTGATATTAATTGTGGAATTAAAAATTAAAGGCAGCCTCACATATAGGTTGTTTAGCTACTACATGTGTTAATTTTATGATCAATGTGTTAAAAAGTGTGTTTGGAGTCAAAAGAGGAGCATTGCTAATGTGAAATCATTTGAGGCACTCTCTAATTTTGAATTGAACAATTAATATCAATAAAAAATGAATTTCAACATAAGGACTCCATAGGTTGTTAAATTGAATGAATTCATGTTATAGATGGTCCATGGGCATTTTTTTCATAACGAATATAGTCATTAAGGATGAAGGAAAATTTAATTTCAAGGTTATTGCATGAAAAAAGTCCTAGTAAGAATAAGAGATTCACATGAGGCGATTAGAATGTCTCGTGATTTAAGAATTAAATTAGTTCACAATTGTAGAGAATGCAAACCATGATGAATGACTCCTTTGACTGACAGATTTAAATGGATTTAGAGTTTTAATGGTTTTTTTATACTTGTTTGATTCAATCAATATAATAGGTTGTTTAGCTACATGTGTTAATTTTATGATCAATGTGTCAAAAAGTGTGTTTGGAGTCAAAAGAGGAGCATTGCTAATGTGAAAATCATTTGAGGCAACTCTCTAATTTTGAATTGAACAATTAATATCAATAAAAAATGAATTTCAACATCAAGGACTCCATTGGTTGTTAAATTGAATGAATTCATGTTATAGATGGTCCATGGGCATTTTTTTCATAACGAATATAGTCATTAAGGATGAAGCAAAATTTAATTTCAAGGTTATTGCATGAAAAAAGTCCTAGTAAGAATAAGAGATTCACATGAGGCGATTAGAATGTCTCGTGATTTAAGAATTAAATTAGTTCACAATTGTAGAGAATGCAAACCATGATGAATGACTCCTTTGACTGACAGATTTAAATGGATTTAGAGTTTTAATGGTTTTTATACTTGTTTGATTCAATCAATATAATAGGTTGTTTAGCTACATGTGTTAATTTTATGATCAATGTGTCAAAAAGTGTGTTTGGAGTCAAAAGAGGAGCATTGCTAATGTGAAATCATTTGAGGCACTCTCTAATTTTGAATTGAACAATTAATATCAATAAAAAATTAATTTCAACATAAGGACTCCATAGGTTGTTAAATTGAATGAATTCATGTTATAGATGGTCCATGGGCATTTTTTTCATAACGAATATAGTCATTAAGGATGAAGGAAAATTGAATTTCAAGGTTATTGCATGAAAAAAGTCCTGGTAACAATAAGAGTAGCCTAATTCACATGAGGTGATTCTAATGTCTCGTGATTTGAGAATTAAATCAGTTCACATTTGTGCAGAATGCAAACCATGATGAATGACTCCTTTGACTGACGGATTTAAATGGATCTAGAGTTTTAATGGTTTTTATACTTGTTTGATTCAATCAATATAATAGGTTGTTTAGCTACATGTGTTAATTTTATGATCAATGTGTCAAAAAGTGTGTTTGGAGTCAAAAGGAGAGCATTGCTAATGTGAAATCATTTGAGGCACTCTCTAATTTTGAGTTGAACAATTAAAATCAATAAAAAATGAATTTCAACATGAAGGACTCCATTGGTTGTTAAATTGAATGAATTCATGTTATAGATGGTCCATGGGCATTTTTTTCATAACGAATATAGTCATTAAGGATGAAGCAAAATTTAATTTCAAGGTTATTGCATGAAAAAAGTCCTGGTAACAATAAGAGGAGCCTAATTCACATGAGGCAATTAGAATGTCCTGTGATTTAAGAATTAAATCAGTTCACAGTTTACAGAATGCAAACCATGATGAATGACTCCTTTGACTGACGGATTTAAATGGATTTAGAGTTTTAGTGGTTTTTATACTTGTTTGATTCACTCAATATAATAGGTTGTTTAGCTACATGTGTTAATTTTATGATCAATGTGTCAAAAAGTGTGTTTGGAGTCAAAAGAGGAGCATTGCTAATGTGAAATCATTTAAGGCACTCTCTAATTTTGAATTGAACAATTAATATCAATAAAAAATGAATTTCAAAATCAAGGACACCATTGGTTGTTAAATTGAATGAATTCATGTTATAGATGGTCCATGCGCATTTTTTTTCGTAAAGAATATAGTCATTAAGGATGAAGCAAAATTTAATTTCAAGGTGATTGCATGAAAAGAGTCCTAGTAACAATAAGTGGAGCCTAATTCACATGAGGTGATTAGAATGTCTCATTATTTAAGAATTAAACTAGTTCACATTTGTACGGAATACAAACCATAATGAATCCCTTGATTGACAAATTTAAATATGTTGGGAGCTGTAATGGTGTTTATACTTGAGTGATTTAATCAATATACTAGGTTGTTTAGCCACATGTGCTAATTTCATGATCAATGTGTCAAAAAGTGTGTTTGGAGTCAAAACAGGACAATTGCTAATGAGAAATGATGAGAGGCTGTCTCTAATTTTCAATTCCACAATTAATATCAATAGGAAATGAATTTCAAGATCAAGGACTCCATTGGTTGTTAAATTGAATGAATTCATGTTATAGATGGTCCATGGGCATTTTTTTCATATGGAATATAGTCATTAAGGATGAAGCAAAATTTCATTTCACGGTTATTGCATGAAAAAAGTCCTGGTAACAATAAGAGGAGCCTAATTCACATGAGGCGAATAGCATATCTCGTGATTTAAGAATTAAACCAGTTCATATTTGTACATAATGCAAATCATGACGAATGACTCCTTTGACTGACGGATTTAAATGGATTTAGAGTTGTAAAGGTTTTTATACTTGTTTCATTCAATCAATATGAGAGGTTGTTAGCTACATGTGTTAATTTTATGATCAATGTGTCAAAACGTGTGTTTGGAGTGAAAAGAGGAGCATTGCTAATGTGAAATCAATTGAGGCACTCTCTAATTTTGAATTGAACAATTAATATCAATAAAAAATGAATTTCAACATGAAGGGCTCCATTGGTTGTAAAATTGAATGAATTCATGTTATAGATGGTCCATGGGCATTTTTTTCATAACGAATATAGTCATTAAGGATGAAGCAAAATTTAATTTCAAGGTTATTGCATAAAAAATTCCTGGTAAAAATAAGAGGAACCCAATTCATATTGATTGAATCAAACAAGTATAAAAACCTTTAAAACTCTAAATCCATTTAAATTCGTCAGTCAAAGGAGTCATTCATCATGGTTTGCATTCTGTACAAATGTGAACTGGTTTAATTCTTAAATCACGAGACATTCTAATCGCTTCATGTGAATTAGACTCCTCTTATTGTTACCAGGACTTTTTTCATGCAATAACCTTGAAATTAAATTTTGCTTCATCCTTAATGACTATATTCGTTATGAAAAAAATGCCCATGGACCATCTATAACATTAATTCATTCAATTTAACAACCAATGGAGTCCTTGATGTTGAAATTCATTTTTTATTGATATTAATTGTTCAATTCAAAATTAGAGAGTGCCTCAAATGATTTCACATTAGCAATGCTCCTCTTTTGACTCCAAACACACTTTTTGACACATTGATCATAAAATTAACACATGTAGCTAAACAACCTATTATATTGATTGAATCAAACAAGTATAAAAACCATTAAAACTCTAAATCCATTTAAATCTGTCAGTCAAAGGAGTCATTCATCATGGTTTGCATTCTCTACAATTGTGAACTAATTTAATTCTTAAATCACGAGACATTCTAATCGCCTCATGTGAATCTCTTATTCTTACTAGGACTTTTTTCATGCAATAACCTTGAAATTAAATTTTCCTTCATCCTTAATGACTATATTCGTTATGAAAAAAATGCCCATGGACCATCTATAACATGAATTCATTCAATTTAACAACCTATGGAGTCCTTATGTTGAAATTCATTTTTTATTGATATTAATTGTTCAATTCAAAATTAGAGAGTGCCTCAAATGATTTCACATTAGCAATGCTCCTCTTTTGACTCCAAACACACTTTTTAACACATTGATCATAAAATTAACACATGTAGTAGCTAAACAACCTATTATATTGATTGAATCAAACAAGTATAAAAACCATTAAAACTCTAAATCCATTTAAATCTGTCAGTCAAAGGAGTCATTCATCATGGTTTGCATTCTCTACAATTGTGAACTAATTTAATTCTTAAATCACGAGACATTCTAATCGCCTCATGTGAATCTCTTATTCTTACCAGGACTTTTTTCATGCAATAACTTTGAAATTAAATTTTGCTTCATCCTTAATGATTATATTCGTTATGAAAAAAATGCCCATGGACCATCTATAACATTAATTCATTCAATTTAACAACCAATGGAGTCCTTGATGTTGAAATTCATTTTTTATTGATATTAATTGTTCAATTCAAAATTAGAGAGTGCCTCAATTGATTTCACATTATCAATGCTCCTCTTTTGACTCCAAACACACTTTTTGACACATTGATCATAAAATTAACACATGTAGCTAAACAACCTATTATATTGATTGAATCAAACAAGTATAAAAACCTTTAAAACTCTAAATCCATTTAAATTCGTCAGTCAAAGGAGTCATTCATCATGGTTTGCATTCTGTACAAATGTGAACTGGTTTAATTCTTAAATCACGAGACATTCTAATCGCTTCATGTGAATTAGGCTCCTCTTATTGTTACTAGGACTTTCTTCATGCAATAACCTTGAAATGAAATTTTGCTTCATCCTTAATGACTATATTCGTTATGAAAAAATGCCCATGGACGATCTATAACATGAATTCATTCAATTTAACAACAAATGGAGTCCTTGATCTTGAAATTCATTTCTTATTGATATTAATTGTGGAATTAAAAATTAAAGACAGGCTCTCATCATTTCTCATTAGCAATTGTCCTCTTTTGACTCCAAACTCACTTTTTGACACATTGATTATGAAATTAGCACATGTGGCTAAAGAACCTAGTATATTGATTGAATCAAACAAGTATAAACACCATTACAACTCTCAATCTATTTAAATAGGTCAATCAAGGGAGTCATTCATTGTGGTTTGCATTCTGTACAAATGTGAAGTGATTTAATTCTTAAATCACGAGACATTCTAATCGCCTCATGTGAATCTCTTATTGTTACCAGGACTTTTTTCATGCAATAACCTTGAAATTAAATTTTGCTTCATTCTTAATTACTATATTCGTTATGAAAAATATGCCCATGGACCATCTATAACATGAATTCATTCAATTTAACAACCAATGGAGTCCTTGATGTTGAAATGCATTTTTTATTGATATTAATTGTTCAATTCAAAATTAAAGAGTGCCTCAATTGATTTCACATTAGCAAAGCTCCTCTTTTGATTCCAAACACACTTTTTGAAACATTGATCATAAAATTAACACATGTAGCTAAACAACCTATTATATTGATTGAATCAAACAAGTATAAAAACCTTTAAAACTCTAAATCCATTTAAATCCCTCAGTCAAAGGAGTCATTCATCATGATTTTCATTCTGTACAAATGTGAACTGGTTTAATTCTTAAATCACGAGACATTATAATTGCCTCATGTGAATTAGGCTCATATTATTGTTACCAGGACTTTTTTCATGTAATAACCTTGAAATTAAATTTTGCTTCATCCTTAATGACTATATTCGTTATGAAAAAAATGCCCATGGACGATCTATAACATGAATTCATTCAATTTAACAACCAATGGGTCCTTGATCTTGAAATTCATTTCTTATTGATATTAATTGTGGAATTAAATATTAAAGACAGCCTCCCATCATTGCTCATTAGCAATGCGCCTCTTTTGACTCCAAATACACTTTTTGACACATTGATCATGAAAGTCACACATGTGGCTAAACAACCTAGTATATTGATTGAATCAGACAAGTATAAATACCATTAGAACTCTCAATCTATTTAAATCCATCAATCAAGGGAGTCATTCATTATGGTTTGCATTCCGTACAAATGTGAATTGGTTTAATTCTTAAATCACGAGACATTATAATCGCCTCATGTGAATTAGGCTCCTCTTATTGTTACCAGGACTTTTTTCATGCAATAACCTTGAAATTAAAATTTGCTTCATCCTTAATGACTATATTCGCTAGGAAAAAAATGCCCATGGACCATCTATAACATGAATTCATTCAATTTAACAACCAATCGAGTCCTTGATCCTGAAATTCATTTCTTATTGATATTAATTGTGGAATTGAATAATAGAGACAGCCTCTCATCATTTCTCATTAGCAATTGTCCTCTTTTGACTCCAAACTCACTTTTTGACACATTGATTATGAAATTAGCACATGTGGCTAAACAACTTAGTATACTGATTAAATCAATCAAGTATAAATAACAATACAACTCAAAATTTATTTAAATACGTGAATCAAAGGAGTCATTCATCATGGTTTCCATTTCGTACAAATGTGAACTGGTTTAATTCTTAAATCACGAGACATTTTAATCGCCTCATGTGAATTAGGCTCCTCTTATTGTTACCAGGACTTTTTTCATGCAATAACCTTGAAATTAAATTTTGCTTCATCCTTAATGACTATATTCGCTAGGAAAAAAATGCCCATGGACCATCTATAACATGAATTCATTCAATTTAACAACCAATCGAGTCCTTGATGTTGAAATTCATTTTTTATAGATATTAGTTGTTCAATTCAAAATTAGAGAGTGCCTTAATTGATTTCACATTAGCAATGCTCCTCTTTTGACTCCGAACACACTTCTTAACACATTGATCATAAAATTAACACATGTAGCTAAACAACCTATTATATTGATTGAATCAAACAAGTATAAAAACCATTAAAACTCTAAATCCATTTAAATCCGTCAATCAAAGGAGTCATTCATCATGGTTTGCATTCTGTACAAATGTGAAGTGATTTAATTCTTAAATCACGAGACTTTGTAATCGCCTCATGTGAATTAGGCTCCTCTTATTGTTACCAGGACTTTATTCATGCAATAACCTTAAAATTAAATTTTGCTTCATCCTTAATGACTATATTCGTTATGAAAAAAATGCCCATGGACCATCTATAACATGAATTCATTCAATTTAACAACCAATGGAGTCCTTGATGTTGAAATTCATTTTTTATTGATATTAATTGTTCAATTCAAAATTAGAGAGTGCCTCAATTGATTTCACATTAGCAATGCTCCTCTTTTGACTCCAAACACACGTTTTGACACATTGATCATAAAATTAATACATGTAGCTAAACAACCTATTATATTGATTGAATCAAACAAGTATAAAAAGCATTAAAACTCTAAATACATTTATATCCGTCAGTCAAAGGAGTCATTCATCAAGGTTTGCATTCTGTACAAATGTGAACTGATTTCATTCTTAAATCACGAGACATTATAATCGCCTCATGTGAATTAGGCTGCTCTTCTTGTTACCAGGACTTTTTTCATGCAATAACCTTGAAATTAAATTTTGCTTTATCCTTAATGACTATATTCGTTATGAAAAAAATGCCCATTGACCATCTATAACATGAATTCATTCACTCTAACAACCAATGGAGTCCTTGATCTTGAAATTCATTTCTTATTGATATTAATTGTGGAATTAAAAATTAGAGACAGCCTCCCATCATTTCTCATTAGCAATGCTCCACTTTTGTCTCCAAACACACTTTTTGACACATTGATCATGAAATTAACACATGTGGCTAAACAACCTAGTATATTGATTGAATCAAACAAGTATAAACACCATTACAGCTCCCAATCTATTTAAATCCGTCAATCAAGGGAGTCATTGATTATGGTTTGTATTTCGTACAAATGTGAACTGGTTTAATTCTTAAATCCCGAGACATTCTAATCACCTCATGTGAATTAGGCTCCTCTTATTGTTACAAGGACTTTTTTCATGCAATAACCTTGAAATTAAATTTTGCTTCATCCTTAATGACTATATTCGTTATGAAAAAAATGCCCATGGACGATCTATAACATGAATTCATTCAATTTAACAACCAATCGGGTCCTTGATCTTGAAATTCATTTCTTATTGATATTAATTGTGGAATTAAAAAATAGAGACAGCCTCTCATCATTTCTCATGAGCAATTGTCCTCTTTTGACTCCAAACTCACTTTTTGACACATTGATTATGAAATTAGCACATGTGGCTAAACAACCTAGTATATTGATTGAATCAAACAAGTATAAACACCATTACAGCTCTCAATCTATTTAAATCCATCAATCAAGGGAGTCATTCATTATGGTTTGCATTCCGTACAAATGTGAACTGGTTTAATTCTTAAATCACGAGACATTATAATCGCCTCATGTGAATTAGGCTCCTCTTATTGTTACCAGGACTTTTTTCATGCAATAACCTTGAAATGAAATTTTGCTTCATCCTTAATGACTATATTCGTTATGAAAAAAATGCCCATGGACGATCTATAACATGAATTCATTCAATTTCACAACCAATGGAGTCCTTGATCTTGAAATTCATTTGTTATTGATATTAATTGTGGAATTAAAAATTAAAGACAGCCTCCCATCATTTCTCATTAGCAATGCTCCTCTTTTGACTCCAAACACACTTTTTGACACATTGATCATGAAAGTAACACATGTGGCTAAACAACCTAGTATATTGATTGAATCAAACAAGTATAAACACCATTATTGCTCTCAATCTATTTAAATCCATCAATCAAGGGAGTCATTCATTAAGGTTTGCATTCCGTACAAATGTGAACTGGTTTAATTCTTAAATCACGAGACATTATAATCGCCTCATGTGAATTAGGCTCCTCTTATTGTTACCAGGACTTTTTTCATGCAATAACCTTGAAATGAAATTTTGCTTCATCCTTAATGACTATATTCGTTATGAAAAAAATGCCCATGGACGATCTATAACATGAATTCATTCAATTTCACAACCAATGGAGTCCTTGATCTTGAAATTCATTTGTTATTGATATTAATTGTGGAATTAAAAATTAAAGACAGCCTCCCATCATTTCTCATTAGCAATGCTCCTCTTTTGACTCCAAACACACTTTTTGACACATTGATCATGAAAGTAACACATGTGGCTAAACAACCTAGTATATTGATTGAATCAAACAAGTATAAACACCATTATTGCTCTCAATCTATTTAAATCCATCAATCAAGGGAGTCATTCATTATGGTTTGCATTCCGTACAAATGTGAACTGGTTTAATTCTTAAATCACGAGACATTATAATCGCCTCATGTGAATTAGGCTCCTCTTATTGTTACCAGGACTTTTTTCATGCAATAACCTTGAAATGAAATTTTGCTTCATCCTTAATGACTATATTCGTTATGAAAAAAATGCCCATGGACGATCTATAACATGAATTCATTCAATTTAACAACCAATGGAGTCCTTGATCTTGAAATTCATTTCTTATTGATATTAATTGTGGAATTAAAAATTAAAGACAGCCTCCCATCATTTCTCATTAGCAATGCTCCTCTTTTGACTCCAAACACACTTTTTGACACATTGATCATGAAAGTAACACATGTGGCTAAACAACCTAGTATATTGATTGAATCAAACAAGTATAAACACCATTATTGCTCTCAATCTATTTAAATCCATCAATCAAGGGAGTCATTCATTATGGTTTGCATTCCGTGCAAATGTGAACTGGTTTCATTCTTAAATCACGAGATATTCTAATCACCTCATGTGAATTAGACTCCTCTTATTGTTACTAGGACGTTTTTCATGCAATAACCTTGAAATTAAATTTTGCTTCATCCTTAATGACTATATTCGTTATGAAAAAAATGTCATCTATAACATGAATTCATTCAATTTAACAACCAATGGAGTCCTTGATCTTGAAATTCATTTCTTATTGATATTAATTGTGGAATTGAAAAATAGAGACAGCCTCTCATCATTTCTCATGAGCAATTGTCCTCTTTTGACTCCAAACTCACTTTTTGACACATTGATTATGAAATTAGCACATGTGGCTAAACAACCTAGTATATTGATTAAATCAATCAAGTATAAACAACATTACAACTCAAAATTTATTTAAATCCGTGAATCAAAGGAGTCATTCATCATGGTTTCCATTTCGTACAAATGTGAACTGGTTTAATTCTTAAATCATGAGACATTCTAATCACCTCATGTCAATTACGCTCCTCTTATTGTTACCAGGACTTTTTTCATGCAATAACCTTGAATTTAAATTTTGCTTCATCCTTAATGACTATATTCGTTATGAAAAAAATGCCCATTGACCATCTATAACATGAATTCATTCAATTTAACAACCAATGGAGTCCTTGATCGTGAAATTTATTTCTTATTGATATTAATTGTTCAATTCAAAATTAGAGACGGCCTCCCATCATTTCTCATTAGCAATGCTCCTCTTTTGACTCCAAACACACTTTTTGACACATTGACCATAAAATTAACACATGTGGCTAAACAACCTAGTAAATTGATTGAATCAAACAAGTATAACACCATTACAGCTCCCAATCTATTTAAATCCGTCAATCAAGGGAGTCATTCATTATGGTTTGTATTCCATACAAATGTGAACTGGTTTAATTCTTAAATCACGAGACATTCCAATCACCTCATGTCAATTAGGCTCCTCTTATTGTTACTAGGACTTTTTTCATGAAATAACCTTGAAATTAAATTTTGCTTCATCTTTAATGACTATATTCTTTATGAAAAAAATGCCCATGGACCATCTATATCATGAATTCATTCAATTTAACAACCAATGTAGTGCTTGATCTTGAAATTCATTTTTTGTTGATATTAAATGTTCAATTCAAAATTAGAGAGTGCCTCAAATGATTTCACATTAGCAATGCTCCTCTTTTGACTCCAAACACACTTTTTGACACATTGATCATAAAATTAACACATGTAGCTAAACAACCTCTTATATTGATTGAATCAAACAAGTATAAAAACCATAAAAACTCTAAATCCATTTAAATCCGTCAGGCAAAAGGAGTCATTCATCATGGTTTGCATTCTGTACAAATGTGAACTGATTTCATTCTTAAATCACGAGACATTCTAATCGCCTCATGCGAATTAGGCTCCTCTTATTGTTACCAGGACTTTTTTCATGTAATAACCTTGAAATTAAATTTTGCTTCATCCTTAATGACTATATTCGTGATGAAAAAAATGCCCATCGACCATCTATAACATGAATTCATTCAATTTAACAACCAATGGAGTCCTTGATGTTGAAATTCATTTTTTATTGATTTTAATTGTTCAATTCAAAATTAGAGAGTGCCTCAAATGATTTCACATTAGCAATGCTCCCCTTTTGACTCCAAATACACTTTTTGACACATTGATCATAAAATTAACACATGTAGCTAAACAACCTATAATATTGATTGAATCAAACAAGTATAAAAACCATTAAAACTCTAGATCCATTTAAATATGTCAGTCAAAGGAGTCATTCATCATAGTTTGCATTCTGCACAAATGTGAACTGATTTAATTCTCAAATCACGAGACATTATAATCACCTCATGTGAATTAGGCTGCTCTTATTGTTACCAGGACTTTTTTCATGCAATAACCTTGAAATTAAATTTTGCTTCATCCTTAATGACTATATTCTTTATGAAAAAAATGCCCATGGACCATCTATCGCATGAATTCATTCAATTTAACAACCAATGTAGGGCTTGATCTTGAAATTCATTTTTTGTTGATATTAATTGTTCAATTCAAAATTAGAGAGTGCCTCAAATGATTTCACATTAGCAATGCTCCTCTTTTGACTCCAAACACACTTTTTGACACATTGATCATAAAATTAACACATGTAGCTAAACAACCTCTTATATTGATTGAATCAAACAAGTATAAAAACCATAAAAACTCTAAATCCATTTAAATCCGTCAGGCAAAGGAGTTATTCATCATGGTTTGCATTCTGTACAAATGTGAACTGATTTAATTCTTAAATCACGAGACATTCTAATCGCCTCATGTGAATTAGGCTCCTCTTATTGTTACCAGGACTTTTTTCATGTAATAACTTTGAAATTAAATTTTGCTTCATCCTTAATGACTATATTCGTGATGAAAAAGATGCCCATGGACCATCAATAACATGAATTCATTCAATTTAACAACTAATGGAGTCCTTGATGTTGAAATTCATTTTTTATTGATTTTAATTGTTCAATTCAAAATTAGAGAGTGCCTCAAATGATTTCACATTAGCAATGCTCCCCTTTTGACTCCAAACACACTTTTTGACACATTGATCATAAAATTAACACATGTAGCTAAACAACCTATTATATTGATTGAATCAAACAAGTATAAAAACCATTAAAACTCTAGATCCATTTAAATCCGTCAGTCAAAAGGAGACATTCATCATGGTTTAGCATTCTACACAAATGTGAACTGATTTAATTCCCAAATCACGAGACATTATAATCACCTCATGTGAATTAGGCTGCTCTTATTGTTACCAGGACTTTTTTCATGCAATAACCTTGAAATTCAATTTTCCTTCATCCTTAATGACTATATTCGTTATGAAAAAAATGCCCATGGACCATCTATAACATGAATTCATTCAATTTAACAACCTATGGAGTCCTTGATCTTGAAATTCATTTCTTATTGATATTAATTGTGGAATTGAAAAATAGAGACAGCCTCTCATCATTTCTCATGAGCAATTGTCCTCTTTTGACTCCAAACTCACTTTTTGACACATTGATTATGAAATTAGCACATGTGGCTAAACAACCTAGTATATTGAATAAATCAATCAAGTATAAACAACATTACAACTCAAAATTTATTTAAATCCGTGAATCAAAGGAGTCATTCATCATGGTTTCCATTTCGTACAAATGTGAACTGGTTTAATTCTTAAATCATGAGACATTCTAATCACCTCATGTCAATTACGCTCCTCTTATTGTTACCAGGACTTTTTTCATGCAATAACCTTGAATTTAAATTTTGCTTCATCCTTAATGACTATATTTGTTATGAAAAAACTGCCCATGGTCCATGTATAACATGAATTCATTCAATTTAACAACCAATGGAGTCCTTGATGTTGAAATTCATTTTTTATTGATATTAATTGTTCAATTCAAAATTAGAGAGTGCCTCAAATGATTTCACATTAGCAATGCTCCTCTTTTGACTCCAAACACACTTTTTGACACATTGATCATAAAATTAACACATGTAGCTAAACAACCTCTTATATTGATTGAATCAAACAAGTATAAAAACCATAAAAACTCTAAATCCATTTAAATCCGTCAGGCAAAGGAGTTATTCATCATGGTTTGCATTCTGTACAAATGTGAACTGATTTAATTCTTAAATCACGAGACATTCTAATCGCCTCATGTGAATTAGGCTCCTCTTATTGTTACCAGGACTTTTTTCATGTAATAACTTTGAAATTAAATTTTGCTTCATCCTTAATGACTATATTCGTGATGAAAAAAATGCCCATGGACCATCTATAACATGAATTCATTCAATTTAACAACTAATGGAGTCCTTGATGTTGAAATTCATTTTTTATTGATTTTAATTGTTCAATTCAAAATTAGAGAGTGCCTCAAATGATTTCACATTAGCAATGCTCCCCTTTTGACTCCAAACACACTTTTTGACACATTGATCATAAAATTAACACATGTAGCTAAACAACCTATTATATTGATTGAATCAAACAAGTATAAAAACCATTAAAACTCTAGATCCATTTAAATCCGTCAGTCAAAGGAGTCATTCATCATGGTTAGCATTCTGCACAAATGTGAACTGATTTAATTCCCAAATCACGAGACATTATAATCACCTCATGTGAATTAGGCTGCTCTTATTGTTACCAGGACTTTTTTCATGCAATAACCTTGAAATTCAATTTTCCTTCATCCTTAATGACTATATTCGTTATGAAAAAAATGCCCATGGACCATCTATAACATGAATTCATTCAATTTAACAACCTATGGAGTCCTTGATCATGAAATTCATTTCTTATTGATATTAATTGTGGAATTGAAAAATAGAGACAACCTCTCATCATTTCTCATGAGCAATTGTCCTCTTTTGACTCCAAACTCACTTTTTGACACATTGATTATGAAATTAGCACATGTGGCTAAACAACCTAGTATATTGAATAAATCAATCAAGTATAAACAACATTACAACTCAAAATTTATTTAAATCCGTGAATCAAAGGAGTCATTCATCATGGTTTCCATTTCGTACAAATGTGAACTGTTTTAATTCTTAAATCATGAGACATTCTAATCACCTCATGTCAATTACGCTCCTCTTATTGTTACCAGGACTTTTTTTATGCAATAACCTTGAATTTAAATTTTGCTTCATCCTTAATGACTATATTCGTTATGAAAAAACTGCCCATGGTCCATGTATAACATGAATTCATTCAATTTAACAACCAATGGAGTCCTTGATGTTGAAATTCATTTTTTATTGATATTAATTGTTCAATTCAAAATTAGAGAGTGCCTCAATTGATTTCACATTAGTAATGCTCCTCTTTTGACTCCAAACACACTTTTTGACACATTGATCATAAAATTAACACATGTAGCTAAACAACCTATTATATTGATTGAATCAAACAAGTATAAAAACCTTTAAAACTCTAAATCCATTTAAATCCGTCACTCAAAGGAGTCATTCATCATGATTTGCATTCTGTACAAATGTGAACTGGTTTAATTCTTAAATCACGAGACATTCTAATCTCCTCATGTGAATTAGGCTCCTCTTATTGTTACTACGACTTTTTTCATGCAATAACCTTGAAATGAAATTTTGCTTCATCCTTAATGACTATATTCGTTATGAAAAAATGCCCATGGACGATCTATAACATGAATTCATTCAATTTAACAACCAATGGAGTCCTTGATCTTGAAATTCATTTCTTATTGATATTAATTGTGGAATTAAAAATTAAAGACAGCCTCCCATTATTTCGCATTAGCAATTATCCTCTTTTCACTCCAAACACACTTTTTGACACATTGATCACGAATGTAACACATGTGGATAAACAACCTAGTATATTGATTGAATCAAACAAGTATAAACACCATTACAGCTCTCAATCTATTTAAATAGGTCAATCAAGGGAGTCATTCATTATGGTTTGCATTCCGTACAAATGTAAACTGGTTTAATTCTTAAATCACGAGACATTCTAATCACCTCATGTGAATTAGGCTCCTCTTATTGTTACTAGGACATTTTTCATGCAATAACCTTGAAATTAAATTTTGCTTCATCCTTAAAGGCTATATTCTTTATGAAAAAAATGCCCATGGACCATCTATAACATGAATTCATTTAATTTAACAACCAATGGACTCCTTATGTTGAAATTTATTTTTTATTGATATTAATTGTTCAATTGAAAATTAAAGAGTGTCTCAAATGATTACACATTAGCAATGCTCCTCTTTTGACTCCAAACACACTTTTTGACACATTGATCATAAAATTAATACATGTAGCTAAACAACTTATTATATTGATTGAATCAAACAAGTATAAAAACCATTAAAACTCTAAATCCATTTATATCCGTCAGTCAAAGGAGTCATTCATCAAAGTTTGCATTCTGTACAAATGTGAACTGATTTCATTCTTAAATCACGAGACATTATAATCGCCTCATGTGAATTAGGCTGCTCTTCTTATTACCAGGACTTTTTTCATGCAATAACCTTGAAATTAAATTTTGCTTTATCCTTAATGACTATATTCGTTATGAAAAAAATGCCCATTGACCATCTATAACATGAATTCATTCACTTGAACAACCAATGGAGTCTGTGATCTTGAAATTCATTTCTTATTGATATTAATTGTGGAATTAAAAATTAGAGACAGCCTCCCATCATTTCTCATTAGCAATGCTCCACTTTTGACTCCAAATACACTTTTTGACACATTGATCATGAAATTAACACATGTGGCTAAACAACCTAGTATATTGATTGAATCAAACAAGTATAAACACCATTACAGCTCCCAATCTATTTAAATCCGGCAATCAAGGGAGTCATTGATTATGCTTTGTATTCCGTACAAATGTGAACTGGTTTAATTCTTAAATCCCGAGACATTCTAATCACCTCATGTGAATTAGGCTCCTCTTATTGTTACAAGGACTTTTTTCATGCAATAACCTTGAAATTCAATTTTGCTTCATCCTTAATGACTATATTCGTTATGAAAAAAATGCCCATGGACCATCTATAACATGAATTCATTCAATTTAACAACCAATGGAGTCCTTGATCTTGAACTTCATTTCTTATTGATATTAATTGTGGAATTGAAAATTAGAGACAGCCTCTCATCATTTCTCATTAGCAATTGTCATCTTTTGACTCCAAACACACTTTTTAACATATTGATCATGAAATTAACACATGTGGCTAAACAACCTAGTATATTGATTAAATCAATCAAGTATAAACAACATTACAACTCAAAATTTATTTAAATCCATGAATGAAAGGAGTCATTCATCATGGTTTCCATTTCGTACAAATGTGAGCTGGTTTAATTCTTAAATCACGAGACATTATAATCACCTCATGTCAATTAGGCTCCTTTTATTGTTACTAGGACTTTTTTCATGCAATAACCTTGAAATTAAATTTTGATTCATCCTTAATGACTATATTCGTTATGAAAAAACTGCCCATGGTCCATCTATAACATGAATTCATTCAATTTAACAACCAATGGAGTCCTTCATGTTGAATTTCATTTTTTATTGATATTAATTGTTCAATTCAAAATTAGAGAGTGCCTCAAATGATTTCACATTAGCAATGCTCCTCTTTTGACTCCAAACACACTTTTTGACACATTGATCATAAAATTAATACATGTAGCTAAACAACCTATTATATTGATTGAATCAAACAAGTATAAAAAGCATTAAAACTCTAAATACATTTATATCCGTCAGTCAAAGGAGTCATTCATCAAGGTTTGCATTCTGTACAAATGTGAACTGATTTAATTCTTAAATCACGAGACATTATAATCGCCTCATGTGAATGATGCTGCTCTTATTGTTACCTTGAAATTAAATTTTGCTTCATTGTTAATGACTATATTCGATATGAAAAAAATGCCCATGGAGCATCAATAACATGAATTCAATCAATTTCACAAACAATGGAGTCCTTGATCTTGAGATTCATTTCTTATTGATATTAATTGTTCAATCCAAAATTAGAGAGTGCCTCAAATGATTTCTAATTAGCGATGTTCCTCATTTGACACCAAACACACTTTTTGACACATTGATCATAAAATTAACACATGTAGCTAAACAACCTAGCATATTGATTGAATCAAACAACTACAAAAACCATTAAAACTCTAAATCCATTTAAATTCGTCAGTCAAAGGAGTCATTCATCATGGTTTGCATTTCGTACAAATGGGAACTAGATTAATTCCTAAATCATGAGACATTGTAATCACCTCATGTGAATTAGGCTCCTCTGATTGTTACTAGGACTTTTTTCATGCAATAACCTTGAAATTAACTTTTGCTTTATCCTTAATGACTATATTCGTTATGAAAAAAATGCCCATGGACCATCTATAACATGAATTCATGCAATTTAACAAACAATGGAGTCCTTGATCTTGAAATTCATTTCTTATTGATATTAATTGTGGAATTCAAAATTAGAGACAGCCTCCCATCATTTCTCATTAGCAATGCTCCCCTTATGACTCCAAATACACTTTTTGACACATTGATCTTGAAATTAACACATGTGCCTAAACAACCTAGTATATTGATTGAATCAAACAAGTAGAAACACTGTTAAAACTCTACGTCAATTTAAATTCGTCAGTCAAAGGAGTCATTCATCATGGTTTGCATTCCGTACAAATGGGGACTGGTTTAATTCTTAAATCATGAGACATTCTAATCACCTCATGTAAATTAGGCTCCTCTTATTGTTACCTGGACTATTTTTCATGCAATAACCTTGAAATTAAATTTTGCTTCATCCTTAATGACTATATTCATTATGAAAAAAAATGCCCAAGGACCATCTATAACATGAATTCATTCAATTTAAGAAACAATGGAGTCCTTGATCTTGAATTTCATTTCTTATTGATATTAATTGTTGAATTCAAAATTAGAGATTGCCTCCCATCATTTGTCGTTAGCAAGGCTCCTCTTTTGACTCCACACACACTTTTTGACACATTGATCATGAAATTAACACATGTGGCTAAACAACCAAGTATATTGATCAAATCAATCAAGTATAAACAACATTACAACTCTAAATCTATTTAAATCTGTCAATCAAAGGAGTCATTCATCATGGTTTCCATTCTGTACAAATGTGAAGTGGTTTAATTCTTAAATCACAAGACATTCTAATCGTTTAATGTGAATTAGGCTCCTCTTATTATTACCAGGACTAGTTTTCATGCAATAACCTTGAAATTAAATTTTGCTTCATTGTTATTGACTATATTCGTTATGAAAAAAATGCCCATGGAGCATCAATAACATGAATTCAATCAATTTCGCAAACAATGGAGTTCTTGATCTTGAAATTCATTTCTTATTGATATTAATTGTTCAATCCAAAATTAGAGAGTGCTTCAAATGATTTCTAAATAGCGATGTTCCTCATTTGACACCAAACACACTTTTTGACACATTGATCATAAAATTAACACATGTAACTAAACAACCTAGTATATTGATTGAATCAAACAAGTACAAAAACCATTAAAACTCTAAATCCATTTAAATTCGTCAGTCAAAGGAGTCATTGATCATGGTTTGCATTCCGTACAAATGGGAACTGGATTAATTCCTAAATCATGAGACATTGTAATCACCTCATATGAATTAGGCTCCTCTTATTGTTACTAGGACTTTTTTCATGCAATAACCTTGAAATTAACTTTTGCTTCATCCTTAATGACTATATTCATTATGAAAAAAATGCCCATGGACCATCTATAACATAAATTCATTCAATTTAACAAACAATGGAGTCCTTGATCTTGAAATTCATTTCTTTATTGATATTAATTGTGGAATTCAAAATTAGAGACAGCCTCTCCATCATTTCTCATTAGCAATGCTCCCCTTATGACTCCAAACACACGTTTTGACACATTGATCATGAAATTAACACATGTGCCTAAACAACCTAGTATATTGATTGAATCAAACAAGTAGAAACACCATTAAAACTCTAAGTCAATTTAAATTCGTCAGTCAAAGGAGTCATTCATCATGGTTTGCATTCCGTACAAATGGGGACTGGTTTAATTCTTAAATCATGAGACATTCTAATCGCCTCATTTGAATTAGGCTCCTCTTATTGTTACCAGGACTATTTTTCATGCAATAACCTTGAAATTGAATTTTGCTTCATCCTTAATGACTATATTCATTATGGAAAAAATGCCGATGGACCATCTATAACATAAATTCATTCAATTTAACAAACAATGGAGTCCTTGATATTGAATTTCATTTCTTATTGATATTAACTGTTGAATTCCAAATTAGAGATTGGCTCCCATCTTTTGTCGTTAGCAAGGCTCCTCCTTTTGACTCCACATGTGTTAATTTCATGATCTTGAAATTTAATTTTGCTTCATCCTTAATGACTATTCGTTACGAAAAAAATGCCCAAGGACCATCTATAACATGAATTCATTCAATTTAAGAAACAATGGAGTCCTTGATCTTGAATTTCATTTCTTATTGATATTAATTGTTGAATTCAAAATTAGAGATTGCCTCCCATCATTTGTCGTTAGCAAGGCTCCTCTTTTGACTCCACACACACTTTTTGACACATTGATCATGAAATTAACACATGTGGCTAAACAACCAAGTATATTGATCAAATCAATCAAGTATAAACAACATTGCAACTCTAAATCTATTTAAATCTGTCAATCAAAGGATTCATTCATCATGGTTTCCATTCTGTACAAATGTGAAGTGGTTTAATTCTTAAATCACAAGACATTCTAATCGCCTAATGTGAATTAGGCTCCTCTTATTATTACCAGGACTAGTTTTCATGCAATAACCTTGAAATTAAATTTTGCTTCATTGTTATTGACTATATTCGTTATGAAAAAAATGCCCATGGAGCATCAATAACATGAATTCAATCAATTTCGCAAACAATGGAGTTCTTGATCTTGAAATTCATTTCTTATTGATATTAATTGTTCAATCCAAAATTAGAGAGTGCTTCAAATGATTTCTAAATAGCGATGTTCCTCATTTGACACCAAACACACTTTTTGACACATTGATCATAAAATTAACACATGTAACTAAAAACAACCTAGTATATTGATTGAATCAAACAAGTACAAAAACCATTAAAACTCTAAATCCATTTAAATTCGTCAGTCAAAGGAGTCATTGATCATGGTTTGCATTCCGTACAAATGGCAACTGGATTAATTCCTAAATCATGAGACATTGTAATCACCTCATGTGAATTAGGCTCCTTTTATTGTTACTAAGACTTTTTTCATGCAATAACCTTGAAATTAACTTTTGCTTCATCCTTAATGACTATATTCATTATGACAAAAATGCCCATGGACCATCTATAACATAAATTCATTCAATTTAACAAACAATGGAGTCCTTGATCTTGAAATTCATTTCTTATTGATATTAATTGTGGAATTCAAAATTAGAGACAGCCTCCCATCATTTCTCATTAGCAATGCTCCCCTTATGACTCCAAACACACGTTTTGACACATTGATCATGAAATTAACACATGTGCCTAAACAACCTAGTATATTGATTGAATCAAACAAGTAGAAACACCATTAAAACTCTAAGTCAATTTAAATTCGTCAGTCAAAGGAGTCATTCATCATGGTTTGCATTCCGTACAAATGGGGACTGGTTTAATTCTTAAATCATGAGACATTCTAATCGCCTCATTTGAATTAGGCTCCTCTTATTGTTACCAGGACTATTTTTCATGCAATAACCTTGAAATTTAATTTTGCTTCATCCTTAATGACTATATTCATTATGGAAAAAATGCCCATGGACCATCTATAACATGAATTCATTCAATTTAACAAACAATGGAGTCCTTGATATTGAATTTCATTTCTTATTGATATTAACTGTTGAATTCAAAATTAGAAATTGGCTCCCATCTTTTGTCGTTAGCAAGGCTCCTCTTTTTGACTCCACATGTGTTAATTTCATGATCTTGAAATTTAATTTTGCTTCATCCTTAATGACTATTCGTTACGAAAAAAATGCCCATGGACCATCTATAACATGAATTCATTCAATTTAAGAAACAATGGAGTCCTTGATCTTGAATTTCATTTCTTATTGATATTAATTGTTGAATTCAAGATTCGAGATTGGCTCCCATAATTTGTCGTTAGGAAGGCTCCTCTTTTTACTCCACACACACTTTTTGACGCATTAATCATGAAATTAACACATGTGGCTAAACAACCTAGTATATTGATTGAATCAAACAAGTAGAAACACCATTAAAACTCTAAATCAATTTAAATTCGTCAATCAAAGGAGTCATTCATCATGGTTTGCATTCCGTACAAATGGGGACTGGATTAATTCTTAAATCATGAGACATTCTAATCGCCTTATTTGAATTAGGCTCTTCTTATTGTTACCAGGACTATTTTTCATGCAATAACCTTGAAATTAAATTTTGCTTCATCGTTAATGACCATATTTGTTATCAAAAACATGCGCATGGACCATCTATAAGATGAATTCATTTAATTTAACAAACAATGGATTCCTTGATCCTGAATTTCATTTCTTATTGATATTAATAGTTGAATTCAAAAAAAGTGAGTACCTCACATCATTTCTGGTTAGCAATGCTCCTTTTTTAATTCCAAACACACTTTTTGACACATTCATCATGAAATTAACACGTGGCTAAACAACCTAGTATATTGATTGAATCAAACAAGTATAAGGACCATTAAAACTCTAAAACTATTTAAATCCATCAGCCAAAGGAGTCATTCATCATGGTTTGCATTTCATATAAATGTTAACTGTTTTAATTCTTAAATAATGAGACTTTCTACTTACCTCATGTTAATTACACTCCTCTTATTGTTACCAGGACTTTTTCATCCAATAACCTTGAAATTATCTTTTTCTTCATCCTTAATGACTACTTTCGATATGAAAAAAATGTCCATGGACCATCTATAACACGAATTCATTCAATTTAACAAACAATGGAGTGCTTGATCTTGAATTTCATTTCTTATTGATATTAATTGTTGAAATCAAAATTAGAGATTGCCTCCCATCATTTTTCGTTAGCAAGGCTCCTCTTTTGACTCCACACACACTTTTTGACACATTGATCATGAAATTAACACATGTGGCTAAACAACCTAGTATATTGATTGAAACAAACAAGTATAAACACCATTACAACTCTAAATCTATTTAAATCCGTAAATCAAAGGAGTCATTCATCGTGGTTTGCATTTCGTACAAATGTGAACTGGTTTAATTCTTAAATCATGAGACATTCTAATGAGCTCATGTGAATTAGGCTCCTTTTATTGTTACCAGGACTATTTTTCATGCAATAACCTTGAAATTAAATTTTGCTTCATCCTTAATGACTATATTCGTTATGAAAAAAATGCCCATGGACCATCTATAACATGAATTCATTCAATTTAACAAACAATGGAGTCCTTGATCTAGAATTTCATTTCTTATTGATATTAATTGTTGAATTCATGATTCGAGATTACCTCCCATAATTTGTCATTAGCAAGGCTTCTCTTTTGACTCCACACATTCTTTTTGACACATTGATCATAAAATTAACACATGCAGCTAAACAACCTATTATATTAATTGAATCAAACAAGTATAAAAACCATTAAAACTCTAAATCCATTTAAATTCGTAAGTCAAAGGAGTCATTCATCATGGCTTGCATTCCGTACAAATGGGAATTGGTTTAATTCCTAAATCATGAGACATTCTAATCACCTCATGTGAATTAGGCTCCTCTTATTGTTACCAGGAGTTTTTTTCATGCAATAACCTTGGAATGAAATTTTGATTCATCCTTAATGACTATATTTGTTACAAAAAAAATGCCTATGGACCATCTATAACATGAATTTATTCAATTTAACAAACAATGGAGTCCTTGATCTTGAATTTCATTTATTATTGATATGAATTGTTGAATTCAAAATTGGAGAATGCCTCCCATCATTTCTCATTAGCAATACTCCTCTTCTAACTCCAATCATACTTTTTGACACATTGATCATGAAATTAACACATGTGGCTAAACAACCAAGTATATTGATTAAATCAATCAAGTATAAAGACCATTAAGACTATAAATCTATTTAAATCAGTCAATCAAAGGAGTCATTCATCATGGTTTCCATTCCGTACAAATGTGAACTGGTTTAATTCTTAAATCACGAGACATTCTAATCACCTTATGTAAATTAGGCTCCTCTTATTGTTACTAGGACTATTTTTCATGCAATAACCTTGAAATTAAATTTTGCTTCATCCTTAATGACTATATTCATTATGAAAAAAAATGCCCATGGACCATCTATAACATGAATTCATTCAATTTAAGAAACAATGGAGTCCTTGATCTTGAATTTCATTTCTTATTGATATTAATTGTTGAATTCAACATTAGAGATTGCCTCCCATCATTTGTCGTTAGCAAGGCTCCTCTTTTGACTCCACACACACATTTTGACACATTGATCATGAAATTAACTCATGTGGCTAAACAACCAAGTATATTGATTAAATCAATGAAGTATAAACAACATTACAACTCTAAATCTATTTAAATCCGTCAATCAAAGGAGTCAATCATCATGGTTTCCATTCCATACAAATGTGAACTGGTTTAATTCTTAAATCACTAGACATTCTAATCGCCTCATGTGAATTAGGCTCCTCTTATTGTTACTAGGACTAGTTTTCGTGCAATAACCTTGAAATTAAATTTTGCTTCATTCTTAATGACTATATTCGTTATGAAAAAAATGCACATGGAGCATCTATAACATGAATTCAATCAATTTCACAAACAATGGAGTCCTTGATCTTGAAATTCATTTCTTATTGATATTAATTGTTCAATCCAAAATTTGAGAGTGCCCCAAATGATTTCTAATTAGCGATGGTCCTCATTTGACTCCAAACACACTTTTTGACACATTGATCATAAAATTAACACATGTAGCTAAACAAACTAGTATATTGATTGAATCAAACAAGTAGAAATACCATTAAAACTCTAAATCAATTTGAATCCGTCAACCAAAGGAGTCATTCATCATGGTTTGCATTTGTACAAATGGGAACTGGTTTAATTCATAAATCAGGAGACATTCTAATTACCTCATGTGAATTAGGCTCCTCTTATTGTTACCAGGAGTTTTTTCATGCAATAACCTTGAAATTAAATTTTGCTTCATCCTGAGTGACTATTTTCGTTATGAAAAAAATGCCCATGGACCATCTATAACATGAATTCATTCAATTTAGCGAACAATGGAGTCCATGATCTTGAAATTCATTTCTGATTGATATTAATTGTGGAACTCAAAATTAGAGACAACCTCCCATCATTTCTCATTAGCAATGCTCTTCTAATGACTCCAAGCACACTTTTTGACACATTGATCATGAAATTAACACATGTGACTAAACAACCGAGTATATTGATTGAATCAAACAAGTATAAACACCATTACAACTCTAAATCTATTTAAATCCGTCAATCAAAGGAGTCATTCATCGTGGTTTGCATTTCGTACAAATGTGAACTGATTTAATTCTTAAATCAGGAGACATTCTAATGAACTCATGTGAATTAGGCTCCTTTTATTGTTACCAGGACTATTTTTCATTCAATAACCTTGAAATTAAATTTTGCTTCATCCTTAATGACTATATTCGTTATGAAAAAAATGCCCATGGACCATCTATAACATGAATTCATTCAATTTAACAAACAATGGAGTCCTTGATCTAGAATTTCATTTCTTATTGATATTAATTGTTGAATTCAAGATTCGAGATTGCCTCCCATAATTTGTCGTTAGCAAGGCTCCTCTTTTGACTCCACACACACTTTTTGACACATTGATCATGAAATTAACACATGTGGCTAAACAACCAAGTATATTGATTAAATCAATCAAGTATAAACAACATTACAACTTTAAATCTATTTAAATCCATCAATCAAAGGAGTCATTCATCATGGTTTCCATTCCGTACAAATGTGAACTGGTTTAATTCTTAAATCACGAGACATTCTAATCACCTCATGTGAATTAGGCTCCTCTTATTGTTACCAGGACTAGTTTTCATGCAATAACCTTGAAATTAAATTTTGCTTCATTGTTAATGACTATATTCGTTATGAAAAAAATGCCCATGGAGCATCTATAACATGAATTCAATCAATTTCACAAACAATGGAGTCCTCGATCTTGAAATTCATTTCTTATTGATATTAATTGTTCAATCCAAAATTAGAGAGTGCCTCAAATGATTTCTAATTAGCTATGGTGCTCATTTGACTCCAAACATACTTTTTGACACATTGATCATAAAATTAACACATGTAGCTAAACAACCTAGTATATTGATTGAATCAAACAAGTACAAAAACCCTTAAAACTCTAAATCCATTTAAATCTGTCAATCAAAGGAGTCATTCATCATGGTTTGCATTACGTACAAATGTGAACAAGTTTAATTCTTAAATCAGGAGACATTCTAATCACCTCATGTAAATTAGACTCCTCTTATTGCTACTAGAACTATTTTTCATGCAATAACATCAAAATTAACTTTTGCTTTATCCTTAATGACTATATTAGTTATGAAAAAAATGTCCATGGACCGTCTATAAAAAGAATTCATTCAATTTAACAAACAATGGAGTCCTGGATCTTGAATTTCATTTCTTATTGATATTAGTTGTTGAATAGAAAATCAGAGACAGCCTCCCATCATTTCTCATTAGCAATGCTCCTCTTTTGACTCCAAACACAATTTTTGACACATTGATCATGAAATTAACAAATGTGGCTAAAGAACCTAGTATATTGATTAAATCAAACAAGTATAAACACCATTAAAACTCTAAATCTATTTAAATCCGTCAATCAAAGTAGTCATTCATCATGGTTTGCATTTCGTACAAATGTGAACAGGTTTAATTCTTAAATCATTAGACATTCTAACCACCTCATGTGAATTAGGCTCCTCTTATTTTTACCAGGACTATTTTTCATGCAAGAACCTTGAAATTAAGTTTTGCATCATCTTTAATGACTATATTTGTTGTGAAAGAAATGCCCATAGACCATCCATAACATGACTTCATTCAATTTAACAAACAATGGAGTCCTTGATCTTGAATTTCATTTCTTATCGATATTAATTGTTGAATTCAAACTTAGAGACTACCTCCCATCATTTCTCATTAGCAATGCTCTTCTTTTGACTCCAAACACAATTTTTGGCCCATTGATCATGAAATTAACACATGTGACTAAACAACCTAGTATATTGACTAAATCAAACAAGTATAAAGACCATTAAAACTCTAAATCTATTTAAATCTATCAATCAAAGGAGTCATTCATCATTATTTGCATTTTGTACAAATGTGAACTGTTTTAATTCTTGCATCACGAGACATTCTAGTCACCACATGTAAATAGGCTCCTCTTATTGTTACCAGAACTATTTTTTTTTTCCAATAACCTTGAAATTACCTTTTGCTTCATCATTAATGACTATATTTGTTATGAAAAAAATGCCAATGGACCATCTATATCATGAATTCATTCAATTTAACAAACAATGGAGTCCTTGATATTGAATTTCATTTCTTATCAATATTAACCGTTGAATTCAAAATTATAGACAGCCTCCCATCATTCATCATTAGCAATGCTCCTCTTTTGACTCCAAACAACCTCGAAATTAACTTTTGCTTTATCCTTAATGACTATATTCATTATGAAAAAAATGCCCATGGACCATCTATAACAAGAATTCATTCAATTTAACAAACAATGGATTCCTGGATCTTGAATTTCATTTCTTATTGATATTAGTTGTTGAATTGAAAATCAGAGATAGCCTCCCATCATTTCTTGTTAGCAATGCTCCTCTTCTGACTCCAAACACACTTTTTGACACATTGATCATGAAATTAACACATGTGGCTAAACAACCTAGTATATTGATTAAATCAATCAAGTATAAAGACCATTAAAACACTAAATCTATTTAAATCTATCAATCAAAGGAGTCATTCATCATGGTTTGCATTATATACAATTGTGAACAGGTTTAATTCTTAAATCACGAGTCATTCTAATCACCTCATGTAAATTAGGACCCTCTTATTGCTACTAGAATTATTTTTCATGCAACAACCTCGAAATTAACTTTTGCTTTATCCTTAATGACTATATTCATTATGAAAAAAATGCCCATGGACCATCTATAACAAGAATTCATTCAATTTAACAAACAATGGAGTCCTAGATCTTGAATTTCATTTCTTATTGATATTAGTTGTTGAATTGAAAATCAGAGATAGCCTCCCATCATTTCTCGTTAGCAATGCTCCTCTTCTGACTCCAAACACACTTTTTGACACATTGATCATGAAATTAACACATGTGGCTAAACAACCTAGTATATTGATTAAATCAATCAAGTATAAAGACCATTAAAACACTAAATCTATTTAAATCTGTCAATCAAAGGAGTCATTCATCATGGTTTGCATTACGTACAATTGTGAACAGGTTTAATTCTTAAATCACGAGACATTCTAATCACCTCATGTAAATTAGGCTCCTCTTATTGCTACTAGAACTATTTTTTCTCATGCAAATAACATCGAAATTAACTTTTGCTTTATCCTTAATGACTATATTCGTTATGAAAAAAAATGCCCATGGACACCGTCTAACTAACAAGAATTCATTCAATTTAACAAACAATGGAGTCCTGGATCTTGAATTTCATTTCTTATTGATATTCGTTGTTGAATTGAAAATCAAAGACAGCCTCCCATCATTTCTCATTAACAATGCTCCTCTTTTGACTTCAAACACACTTTTGACACATTGATCATGAAACTAACACATATGGCTAAACAACCTAGTATATTGATTGAATCAAACAAGTATAAAGACCATTAAAACTCTAAATCTATTTAAATCCATCAAACAAAGGAGTCATTCATCATTGTTTGCATTCCGTACAAATGTGAACAGGTTTAATTCTTAAATCACGAGACATTCTAATCACCTCATGTGAATTAGGCTCCTCTTCTTGTTACAAGGACTATTTTCATGCAATAAGCTTGAAATAAATTTTTGCTTCATCCTTAGTCACTATATTTGTTATGAAAAAAATGCCATGCACCATCTATAACATGAATTCATTCAATTTAACAAACAATGGAGTCCTTGATCTTGAATTTCATTTCTTATTGATATTAATTGTTGAATTCAAAATTAGAAATGTATATGCCATCATTTCTCATTAGCAATGCTCCTCTTCTGACTCCAAAACACACTTTTTGACACATTGATCATGAAATTAACACATGTGGCTAAACAACCTAGTATATTGATTAAATCAATCAAGTATAAAGACCATTAAAACACTAAATCTATTGAAATCTGTCAATCAAAGGAGTCATTCATCATGGTTTGCATTACGTACAAATGTGAACAAATTTAATTCTTAAATCACGAGACATTCTAATCACCTCATGTAAATTAGACTCCTGTTATTGCTACTAGAACTATTTTTCATGCAATAACATCAAAATTAACTTTTGCTTTATCCTTAATGACAATATTCGTTATGAAAAAAATGCCCATGGACCGTCTATAACAAGAATTCATTCAATTTAACAAACAATGGAGTCCTGGATCTTGAATTTCATTTCTTATTGATATTAGTTGTTGAATAGAAAATCAGAGACAGCCTCCCATCATTTCTCATTAGCAATGCTCCTCTTTTGACTCCAAACACACTTTTTGAGACATTGATCATGAAATTAACAAATGTGGCTAAAGAACCTAGTATATTGATTGAATCAAACAACTATAAAGACAATTAAAACTCTAAATTCATTTAAATCCGTTAGTCAAAGGAGTCATTCATCATGGTTTGCATTCCATACAAATGGGAACTGGATTAATTCCTAAATCATGAGACATTGTAATCACCTCATGTGAATTAGGCTCCACTTATTGTTACTAGGACTTTTTTCATGCAATAACCTTGAAATTAACTTTTGCTTCATCCTTAATGACTATATTCGTTATGAAAAAAATGCCCATGGACCATCTATAACATGAATTCATTCAATTTAACAAAGAATGGAGTCCTTGATCTTGAAATTCATTTCTTATTGATATTAATTGTGGAATTCAAAATTAGAGATAGCCTCCTATCATTTCTCATTAGCAATGGTCCCCTTATGACTCCAAACACACTTTTTGACACATTGATCATGAAATTAACACATGTGCCTAAACAACCTAGTATAATGATTGAATCAAACAAGTAGAAACACCATTAGAACTCTAAATCAATTTAAATTTGTCAGTCAAAGGAGTCATTCATCATGGTTTGCATTCCGTACAAATGGGGACTGGTTTAATTCTTAAATCACGAGACATTCTAATCACCTCATGTAAATTAGGCTCCTCTTATTGTAACCAGGACTATTTTTCATGCAATAACCTTGAAATTAAATATTGCTTCATCCTTAATGACAATATTCGTTATGAAAAAATTCCCATGGACCATCTATAACATGAATTCATTCAATTTAACAAACAATGGAGTCCTTGATCTAGAATTTCATTTCTTATGAATATTAATTGTTGAATTCAAGATTCGAGATTGCCTCCCATAATTTGTCGTTAGCAAGGCTCCTCTTTTGACTACATACATACTTTTTGACACATTGATCATAAAATTAACACATCCAGCTAGACAACCTATTATAGTGATTGAATCAAACAAGTATAAAATCCTTTAAAACTCTAAATCCATTTAAATTCATCAGTCAAAGGAGTCATTCATCATGGTTTGCATTCTATACAAATGTGAACTGGTTTAATTCTTAAATCACGAGACATCTAATAATCACCTCATGTAAATTAGGCTCCTCTTATTGTAACCAGGACTATTTTTCATGCAATAACCTTGAAATTAAATTTTGCTTCATCCTTAATGACTATATTCATTATGAGAAAAAAAAATGCCCATGGGACCCCATCTATAACATGAATTCATTAGCATTTAAGAAACAATGGAGTCCTTGATCTTGAATTTCATTTTCTTATTGATATTAATTGTTGAATTCAAAATTAAAGATTGCCTCACCATCATTTGTCATTAAGCAAGGGATCCTCTTTTGACTCCACACACACTTTTTGACATATTGATCATGAAATTAACACATGTGGCTATAACAACCAAGTATATTGATTAAATCGATCAAGTATAAACAACATTACAACTCTAAATCTATGTAAATCCGTCAAAATCCAAAGGAGTCATTCATCATGGTTTCCATTCCGTACAAATGTGAACTGGTTTAATTCTTAAATCACGAGACATTCTAATCGCCACTCCTCTGTGAACTAGTTTTCATGCTCAATAACCTTGAAATTAAAAATTTTGCTTTCATTGTTAATGACTATATTCATTATGAAAAAAATGCCCATGGAGCATCTGTAACATGAATTCAATCAATTTCACCAACAATGGAGTCCTTGATCTTTGAAATTCATTTTCTTATTGATATTAATTGTGGAATTCAAAATTAGAGACAGCCTCCCATCATTTCTCCATTAGCAATGCTCTTCTCTAATGACTCCAAACACACTTTTTGACACATTTGATCATGAAATTAACACATGTGGCTAAACAACCTAGTATTATTGATTGAATCAAAAAGTAAGTATAAAAACCATTACAAACTCTAAATCTATTTAAATGTCGGTCAATCAAAGGAGTCATTCATCGTGGCTTTGCATTTCGTACAAATGTGAACTGGTTTTAATTCTTAAATCATGAGACATTCTAATGAGTTACATGTGAATTAGGCTCCTTTTATTGTTTATCTAGGACTATTTTTTCATGCAATAACCTTTGAAATTAAATTTTGCTTCATCCTTAATGACAATATTCATTATGAAAAAAATGCCAATGGACCATCCTATAACATGAATTCATTCAATTTAGCAAACAATGGAGTCCTTGATCTAGAATTTCATTTCTTATTGATATTAAATTGTTGAATTCTCAAGATTCGACATTGCCTCCCATAATTTGTCGTTAGCAAGGCTTCGTATTTTGACTCCAACATTTACTTTTCTTTACAAATTGATCATATAAAATTAACACATGCAGCT